>JAXRVH010000010.1:359964-372164 GCA_034640345.1 Drechslera avenae
TGACTCTAAACGCTTACAACACCATTGCTGTGCCGTATACCTCATTGCCTACTATATGTTGCATGTGCGGAAGAGACCAAGTGGCAGCAGTACGGCCGTTGGGTGGTCGAAATTCGCTATCGGACTGCCGTCGGCGCACTGTGACGCAGCCTTCTCGATGCAGATGGACTATAACCTGGATAGGCAGTCGCCTCTTACCGCCGCCACTGGCTATCCACCTCTCTACTTACTGCAACCTCTCATTGCGTCACGCGTATGCAGGAACCATGTAGGAAACACTGGTAGCGAATCCTACTCGAGGCCATGTGGGCGTGGCCACGTGTAGTCTGCCTCAACTTCAACGTCTAGACTACAGTTGCCGGCATGCGTGGGCGCCCCTTCCCTAGCCAGCATGACGCAACGTGGTCGCAACTTCCTTGTCGGCGCCCCCGGACCAAACACGCAACATGGCACTCGTTCACGTTTGTATCCTACATATGAACCCAGCGTCTGGCCTTTTCGATATCAATACACTAGTCTCCGTATGACACGCAGACGCAGGTAAGTACATGAAACAAACACACACCGCCATGTCCCGACGGCACATGCCAGAGCAGAGGCGGCTCTCTCGGATTCAAAAGGCAAAATTTCAGGCTTGCATCGTCTCAAACATGCCTCGCCTCAGGCCCAGTCCGACATTGGTAAAGGACGGCTATTGTAGTTCGTGATTGTGGGTCGGTTCGCATAAGTGCCAACGGCTATCTTCAGTGTAATAACAGTCGGCATTATAGGCCTTGACTTTCCGCGCCTGCGGGCCGAAATGCACAGATGCACCACAATTCCTGTTTCTTTCCCTCGTTGTAAAGGTTGCAAGCCTGCATGGTCGATACAGTACCTCGGAGTATTGAAAGCGACGTGTGGCCCCAAGCATACGCCTTACGGCATATACCTTAAATGAGTGGAATGTCATCGCAAACTCGGCAAGCCACAGCATCACGTGTCTATAGATCTTAGTCATGTCTGCGCTAGATCTGACAAGGTAAGCAGAGTTCCGCTCACTCGTCAAACCAACCAATACAGCACCCCCAGCATGAGATTTGGGAACGCTTCAGACCTAGCTCACAATCGTCTCAGAATCGGCAAACCTAAAGACTAGAGGATCTCAATTTACCCCTAGTGATTAACACAATCAGAGGCGCGGTCCGGACCAGTAGCACTTTACGTTCTGCTCGCCCTGCGGATGTTACTGTCACAATGTGCGGGGTAACGCCGTCGGGCTAATTGTGCATCTTGTTCCTCACCACCACAATGAAGCAACCGCTTTTGCATTTTTCTTTTTTTTTCTCTCTTTCATATCAAGTTTGTGGGCATGTCCATTGCCCAAGCAGCCCCACGTCAAACCTTATTCCGACATGCATCTGCTGACCGAGTCAAGGAAGGTCGCTTCACCCCTCCAGAGCTAGCTACCTGTGACATGCGATAACTACCGCTTCACAACTGCCGTGTAGGGTTCTGTGAACCGAGGAGCAACTTCAATATCATGACAACACGATTAAGACCAGATATTAGATGGACCATCGCCGGACTACGCTAACTATTTGTCCATGTGGTAGGTCAAGTTTTGACGCCTAGTTCGGGCCCAGTCTCAGTAGGCAACCAGCGCAATTGCAGAAGGTTAAGCCACACGGTCTTCCGCATCACGACAATGCGCGACAGCCACCGTGCACTGCAAAGTAAGCTGTCGTCTTGCCTAAACTTAGATTATCTAGAAGAAACTGTTGAATTTTACGCGTCTTCTGGTCACAGCCGGCGCTCGGCTTGACCTGCCCCAGATAACGACAATGCGGGACGCCCTCCCAAACGTGAACGGTAATACCGTTGGACTCTCAACGTTCAACCTTCCATGCACCTAATCAAACCTCTAACAGTAGTCTCATTGAAGTTACCAACAAAATTCTTCATCGGGGCATGGGCATCAATGCCTTGGAGAGAATAGTACCCGGTCACTCCGCTTATGCCTTTTTGGTGTCACTTCGGGACGAATCGCAACCCGCACGGTAATCCGTGTCCTATCGATACGAGCGACTTGTGTATCGGGCTGCTTACGCTATCGTAGTAGCATTACAAGTACGAGACTTCCATGGCGATCCAATCGATAGACTGGTCAGCTACACTATGTTGCGCGACTCATTCCAATCTACCTTTGAGAAGAGACTTTAATCTTGATACACCGCGTCATGCATGCTTTGATCCATTCCAACTACTCATTATGCGCCAATATGAACACTACCAAACTTCTCACACCACACACATACACCTTTCACAAGTTTAATGCACAATCTCCACACCACCCATCGTCCAACCTTCCCTCTCCGTCTTCCAAGAACAAACAACCCCTGTTTACCGAGAACATTCTCATCTATCCACACTCACACCACATGTTTACTTCCCCACCACCACCATCACCACCACCACTGTTTACGCTTTGCAAATCTTCCCCCTCTGGAAACGAACATCTCTTCCCCCACCATCCTGCCCTTGCTCAAAAGGGTTTAGTGGCCAGGTATATTTCGAGAGCCGAGTCATGAGGCTGCATGCTCGACATACTTGCATATCTTAGCTTCCCTCGGGGGCTGCACCTGCAATCACACACGAACAACCCGTTTCCCTAGGTGTGCAGTAGTTGGCGGCTGGGCAACGGGTTTTTTTCTTCTTGTCTTTGTTTAGTCAAGATTTGGGTTGCTTGGGCTTGTCAGAGTCTGCCAAGACGGAACATAGGGCTCGTTGTTTAGGCGGGATTTGCGTAAAGTGGGCGCAAAGGATTCGCTTTGCTCGGCCACGTGTGGCGATCATATGCGGCGTGTTGTGGGTTCAGGGAGAGAAGGGGGAAGGAGGTGCGAGAGTGGTTGGGTGGCGCTGAGTGATGTGGTGGTAGCTTCTTTGGGGACGGGGTAGTAGTGCTGGTGAGGAGGATAAGTCATTGATACAATGGTTGGGCATTTATTAAAGTTGATGAGAATGTCTTTGCGTAGAGTCTTTTTGTTTTCTTTCTCACTCTTTCCTCTTGCATGCTTAGTGTCTTGTTTCAATTTGTAACATGTCGAATTCTATATATTCTCCTTCTCCTTCTCCTACTCCTACTCCTACTCCTACTCCTACTCCTCTTTTTTCCCCTTGCGTTATGTTTTTTACCTGAAAACTGAACACAAGATGTATAGTTACCCTTAGTCTTCTGCAATATTTCCTTTCATATACATCTATTGCGCCCTGATCTTATCGATTTTCCCTTGTGCTGCATACGCACGTAGATCTCGTCGTCACCGCAAGGCCCCCACACTATCTCTCTCACTCTCTTTCTTTTATATACAATATTTCTGTATACATCTGTTACTTTACTTTTTTGGCACAAATATAGTTAACAAGAACACAAAGGTACAAGTAAAGGTATAGGAAGTGGAGTAAAGGTTCTTCTTCTTCTTCTTCTTTTCCTATTCGCACATGTCTAAAAACCGAATAATGCATGTATATAGGCTTCTATTTACTACATGTCTCGCTTTCTTTCCTTCTTTCTTTTGTAGTCGTGGCTCCAACTCAGTTGCTATTAACTGCAATGTCACACAACGATATGTATTAAACTGCTTGTTGTAATTTATAATCCGTAGCACCATGGACGATGCATGTAGCATATAAAGCTAGAACACTAATTTGTTAGAGGATCATGGTAAAACGAGAAAAAGAAGAATGTAACCTCTCTCATCCCCTCTACTTGCTGTCCATCTTTCTCTCTTTCTTTCTTCATTTTCTCTCCTTCCCATGATTCAAGTCATTAAAACCGATAAGCTGATGACTGCAGATTAGAAGTTCAGGTTGCACCTTGACCGCTTTCTCTCTCTCTCTCACTCTCTCCCTCTCTCTCCATATTGCTGCTACAACAATAATACTGCATTGTTAAAACCATGCTGCTAAAGCATTGATATCACTTATATAACTTTATAGGTGCAGAGTTGGATCTGGATTGAAGAGGGAGGAAACGGGAGGAGGACGGGCAAGAGAAAGAAGCCCAAGTCGAATTCCAATGTCCATGGTTCTCTGGCCTGATCGGGCTACTGCTACATAATGTACAGCAAGACACAAGTGCAGAGCATGCCTTTGGGAAAGTGGGATATTAGATCCTTCACCTCAGACTTGACTTTATAGCAAAGTAGAGACAAAGGGAATAAGCACCGTGGCAATACGTAAGAAGACGTCGATAGAAGAGACAGATGGAAAAGCCAGGAAATATAGACACAAAGTGGTGGAGGAAAGGCCGGTATATAGAGAGAAAAAAAGGTGGTATATTATCCTAACAAGTATAACAAGATTACACATCAGCACACTAACAGCGAAGAAGTGTCTGACGTGATTGAAGCTAGAACAACACGTCTTTCCCCTCCCTATACCCAACACACTCTACACCATCCATCACTCTCCCCTCTCTTCAAGCAGCTCGAGCCGGGTGGGGGGTGGGGAGAGAGGTTGTTCCAAAGAACCAAGACATCTCTTTTTCGCCCTTCTTTTCCTTCCCAAATCCCACCACCTGGATATCATCCCCAGTCCTTCCCTTGCATCTTTCCTCCCTACTCCAGAACTTTGCTACAACATCGGGATGAGGGGGTATGAAGGCAACTAACAGAACAATTCATTGAACATAAGGAAAAGGGACCCAAAAAACTTGGTTTGTGGTCGTCAAAAACCGGGCTACATCTCTCTCGAAAGTAGTCGGCAGAATTGGGATGAGGTTCTCAAGGATAGTCACGAAGACAAATGTAAGAGACACAAGAACCAGAGAAGCCTACGGAAAGAAAAGAAAAGTGTTCTAAACGCCGAGTTGGGCCAAAAAGATAAGGAAAAGGGCATCAATGCTAATCTCGTTTCGATCGCTAATGATAAACAAGAGGGGACAGGGTGACAACCACACTGGCTTAACGCAGGTTGTGGCGCACAGCAGTGTTGGGTCGCTGGAGTGGCTGGGCGTATTTGGATACGGGGACCATGTCAGCGTGGAGATCGCTGTTACCGCCCTCGACATCGTCTTCGTCTTCGAGGATGCGTGTGGGTACGACGGGAATGTCGTGCGATCGGTGTAGGAGACTCGATCGGTCTGGTGTTGTGCTGGCGCTGGCCATTGACATGGAAGTGCTGGACCGGTGGCTTAGGTCGGGAGTCGGAGGGATGCTAGACCCGCGCCCGGGGCGAAGCATGTTCTCCTCGTCGCCGTACTCGCTGCCAACGGTGGACTGGGCACGTCCGCCGACCGATGACATTTGACCGACGCTGCTGCGACGGTCACTGTGGTTGTCCTCTTCAATGTCAGCACGCTGGGCGAGCTGAAGCCCTTCTACGGCTGCTGCGCACTGCTCCGAGATGTTGCGGATAATGTATGCAATAGCATCGGTCTTGTCGCGGAGGACACGGTCGGCTACGTCAACCATGGATTGATTTGAGAAGCGCTTGGAGCTGCGCGCAGGGTTGCTGAACAGACGCTGCTCCATGTCTGCTGTGACATCCTCGCCTTCGAGATGCTTGCCTTGTGCAGTGCTTGCTCTGGACGACTGACGGCTCTCAACGCCCGCTACGCCGCGGATGGTGCCAACTTCGGACTTGTCCTTGATTGAGGCACGGTTAGGTGTATGGGCTTGGTTCTGGGTCTGAGCATCTTCAAACTGATCTTCATCCTCCTCTGGCACATCCTCGAAGCCAGCATCCATGTAGTTGGACATGTCGTCGTGGTTAAGCGACTTGACAATGTGCTCCATGTGGTGTGTTTGGCCCTCGATGAGAGCGCGAAGATGAAGTACAACTCGTTGCGCCTCATCTCGTTGTCGAAGGATGGCGCCGTTGGTGTGCTGAAGGGCGCTAAGCTCCTTCTTGTTCTTCTTCCTCTCGCGCTCGAGCTCTTCGGCAATCTCCTGCTGGAGGACAAGCGCCTCGAGAGCATCGTCACGCTGCTTCTCAGTACCAGATAGACGGACAGTAAGCCTTGCGGCGTCGTCCTTCTGCTGGTCGATGAGGTTGCTGAGGCGACGGTTCTCGCGCTTGTGGTTCTCAATCTTGACCTTGAGATCCTGTGTCTCCTTGGTAAGTTGCTCAGCGAAAGCCTGGAACTTGAGGAATTGCTGCTTCCAGCTCTCGAGCTCCTCAACCAAGAAGTTGTTTCGCTTGGTGACCTTGCCAAGCTCGCTATCCAAGCGCTGCTTAAGGTTGATGAAATCTGTCCATGCTTCCTGTGCGTCACGCGAGTACTGGTTGCGCTCACGGACGATCTCGTTGAGGTGGCGCATGGAGACCTTGGTCATCAGCGGCTTCTTGACAGAACCGCCAAAGATGGCCTTGACTCCACTGTTTCGGCCCTGGGATAACATGTTAGCTGCTGATGCGATAGAATATCACGTGACGGATGACATACCAACTTCTCGCATACGTGATCCATGACAGTCATGACCGCATCCTGAGTCCACCAGTCTGGATCCTGGATGCTCTCAACCTCACCACGCATGACAATGATTTGACCCGCGGGAATGAGTTTGCCACCACCGTACGCCGATCGCAAATGTTGTGGAACACCGGTCGGCGATACTTCGCCATTGAGCGCCTGAGTCAGACGAGTAATCATTTTGGTCCTCTGGCCTGCGGAAAGAGCAGTCGGTGGGCTAGAGGTCAAGACAAAGTTTCGGTCCAAGTCAACAACAAGGGCGTCTGTCGGCGCAGTGAAGAGCGACCGACATTCCGACGTTACACCTAGGATGTACGGACCCGGCTCCTGGACCAAGTCCTTGACGTGGCGCGCGTGAACAACGGGGACATACAGACCACTCCACTCGTAGACCCTTACACAAAAACGTATTGTTTCAGCGGCGATGGTAAGCATAGCGGGGTAGTGGCTGGTAAAGATGATTCGTCGGGTCGGTGATACAGCGGCCTCGATGACACCCACGATGTTGGGGATAGATAGGCAGGTGAAAAGGGGCCACATGGCAAAATTTTGGAAACCGGTTGGCGAAGAAGGGAACTGGTAGCACAGCGCGTAGTCCTTCATGTCAATTCGAACCAGGTCGTTGAGGCGCGGGGCGGGGAAGCTGAGGATTCGAGACACCTCTTCAGCATGAAACAGGTTCGTGGCCTTGTTCCAGTGAATCCACATGCCACGCAAGTAATCGCCGAGCAGGTTGTACAAGGGGTACCGGGAGAGGAAGCTCAGGCAGTAGGGAATCCAGTAAGTCTCGTCCGGATTGTCGAAGAAGTCTGGCTCGATGCGCTTGCGCAGATCCCGGATGGTTTCGGCCCTCTTCTCATCAGCGCGAGACCAGACGCGCAGCGCGATACCGTAGAGAGTGTGCGAAGAATCCTGTTGGAGGACAAATGAGTGGTGTACACAGTGCGGCTGGCTCCTGCCAGTGCAAATCTCGACGTCGTGAGGGAAGCACGCCTGTAGCGGTGGTTAGTTATCAAAGAAGGTAATTGGGCCGTGAAGATGAACATACTCGCATAGCGGCGTGTAGAGATCTCGCAATCTCGTTGTCTTGCTCCAGTCTGGGGCTGCTCCCCAAGATCTCTGGAAGCCAAAACGTGCCCACTGCGCCCTTCATGTGTCCGATCTTGCCTTGTGAGGGTGCAGGTGCCTTGACCCATTGTGACGGCTCCCGACCAACACCGCATACCATGTAGGCATGGGTGAGCGTCTTGGGGCTCCTTGCGCCCTGCTTGACGTTCAACGTTGACGGGAGAGGCTGAGTAATTCTTGAGTGGAGCGACGAGGTCCGGCTGGGAATGATGAGACTGTGATCGGCGTTGTCGCGCGTTGGAGGCCGCTCGCTGGCGCCAGTACGAGGTCGCAAACTCAGAGACGGTGCCATGGTAGCTGTTTTGTTTTGAAATTGGTCCTGTCGAGCGGGGCGTGGGTTTTGCTGTAGTGGTAGAGAGCGGTCGAATTGCAATGAATCCAGTAAGTAATTAGGACAGTTATAACTGTGAAAACATGAGGCTGGGCATCAGTTGGGATCCAGAAAGGCAGGCCGGGGAAAGCAAGCTGGAGAGCAGAACGTGAGTACAGTTGCGCACTCCGTCGGTTGGAGGCTCCAAAGTCACCTTGCTGCGGGCAGTGAGGAGAAGGCAGCAAGGGGGAAGTATGGCTTTTGGGGAGCTCTGGCGCTGCGCGCGGACTGAATGCTAGAACGAGCCGGCGACTAGCATGGGTGGCTTTCACAAGTTTCGGTTCGAGGAAATGAGAAGCATATCCCTGTCATGCCGCAGGGTCCGTCGCTGTGCACGGGTCAAGGAGCTGTCAGGGGCGCACTCTTTCGAATAACGGCTGGCTCTTCCTCTCGAGATACGGCGGCAGCAAGGACCGCAATCAAATCCAGACGCCCGAAAAGCGCTCAGGGCGCGGGTACAAAGTCCTTGTATACAGTGCTTGCGCTCCCTCCCTCCCCTCTGCACAGCATCTGGTCGTGGTTCTTGCAGCCATGCCCGCCCGGCCACGACGAGTCGGGCCATGACAGCGTGCAGCGGCCACAGCGAAACATCCCCGCTGGTGGCAATAGCGCGGTGTTAATGCTGGGTGCCGTATTGGGTCGGACTCGATTCATTCGACTCAAGTCGCAAGCCATGCATTGTGCACGATGAGCAAGCATGCAGCGTGCATCGCAGACGCGTGCATGAGCAAAGATCCCGCACTTGCAGCCCGGATAGGCCGCGAAGGGCAATGCTTAGGGAGTTTAGGGACTGGCGAGCCAAACCCCTGGCGGCTGTTCTATCGGTTGGTGCCCATCATCACACGGCGCACGAAGATCGCTAAGAGGGCCGCTTCAGACACGTTTGAACCTGGGCTACCGGTATGGGCGCGACGTGTGCAGGAGAATTACGTCCCGTCCTTCCAACAGGCGCCGTCAACGTGGTGGTGGAATCGCTGGCGATGGCTCCATCGGCTCCACCGTCCGGTAAAGGTGGCTGCGTGCGCGCAGTAGCTTCGTGTAGTCGCTGTACTGGTGGGTGGGTAGGTAGGTAGGTAGAAGGGGACCCTCGCACAGCGCAGCTCGTAGGCCAAAGTTTGCCATCGGCCAAGACTTGCGGAGAGAAGAGCTGATGATGGAAGAGGCTGAAACACCGGCCAAGTCATCCTATCCAGCTGTTTGCCAGCATCTTCCGCCTAGGCCCGGCTTCTCGTTGCGGCCGCTGCCTCTCAGGCAACAAGGAGATTTGCAGTCGCCTCCGCCAACGTTCCTAAGAGCGACTCATTTCCCTCTCAACAGCGGGCAAGTGTGTATATCGGCCGTGTGGTGTCCGCATATGATCGGCGCCTGGGTGGACATGGGAGAAAACTCCGATGCCGGTTAAGAAGAGGGTTCCCAGTCGACTATGGACAGGCAAGTGCTGTCGGCCGCCTGCCAGTGCCCCTGCCATGGTTCGTCGTATTCGTCCCAGGTCATGTGAGTCTGCCGTAGATTTCCATCCTCTCACCCAAAGCTGGGTTCCGATAACGAGGCCCGGATGCAAGAAAGAAGGTTCGCAAAGTCGCGATAGATCTGCGCTTAGATAGCTACGGTAGAGGGAGCGTCGCGTCCATCGCCCGTTCGCTGACCCGAATCTTTTTTGCATTTTGGCGCTAGCCTGACAATTCAAACCTTCAACCACCGGTGCCAGTCTAAGAAGTAGTCTTGCGTGCAGCTCCGATCTTATCACAGCCCGGCAAATTGCGCACACTGCGTAGATCTGTGGGACTACGACCAGATCTGCTGCGTCTCCTGGAGCTTGCAACCCACTCTAGTGTGAAGCGGGAGGCCTCGTCCAGTGGTGCTTCCGGCTCGCACATCAGCCACATCGTGAGCTACCCACGCGACGAAAACTCTCCATCAAAGCCAGCATCTCTCACAGACCTTCTCCTTTTAGCGGCGCGTTCCGCTACACCTGCCACGCTTCCCCTGCGCCTGTCCGTTGCAAGTAGTCGTCCCGCCAAGCCAGCAACACGTGGTGATATTCGCACTACTTGACACCACCTTCGACGTTACGTGCCGACTGTCTGGTCGACATGTCAGCAAACGCAACTTTATTGAATGAGCTCTGCAGCATCTGGTACGTCTGATCAACCTAGCCCGGCTGCACTCGTACTGGAATGATTGGCCTCGTAATCATCAGTGATCGGCATGATATGAGCAACCCTCTAGACTGTAGAGTCCAATTGCAGACAAAGCTGACACACCCGCCCCCAGCAACACCAACAATTTCAAGTACCGCTGCCCGGGCTGTTCGGCACGCACATGCTCGTTGCCATGCTACAAACGCCATCAGTCATGGGCACAGTGCTCCGGCAAACGGGATCCGACCAAGTTCGTCAAGAAGTCTGAGCTTGTGACACCTGCGGGTGTTGATCACGACTTCAACTTCCTATCCGGTATAGAACGGAACCTTGAGAAGGCTGAGAGGGTGGCTAGCGCCACAACCTCTAGCAATGCAACAGAGGCCAAGTCCAATCGCCAGCGGGCAGGAGTTCCCTACCCCAAGCTCGAGGCTGCTGCTAGCGTAAAGATTATACGAGCGCCACAAGGCATGAGCAGGCAAAAAGAGAACAAGTCACACATGTCTGCCACCAAGTAGGCCCCCCACCTTTCAGCTGCATATCACCCCCGCTGATCAGTACCTAGAAAAGCTTCACGAAATATAGTTTGGACAGTCGAGTGGTTCGACGAGGCCAAGAAACGTGTGCTTACCGAGACGTCTTCTGCACATCAGCTACGAGATGTGCAACCCTTCAAGCAACATAGTACACCTGTCAAAAGCAAGAAGAGGAAGCTAAATGTCGAAGATGCTGCAACACACACTTTGGACGATCAATACCAACAACAACAACAACAAGCCAAACTCGACGCTGAACATCAGATCGATCACGCAAAGCCAGAGCAACAATCCCCGCAACAACCAACCAACGTGACAACTACGCACCCTGGCGAAGCCAGGGCCCAGGGGCCAAGCATCCAGCCCCCAGAGTATGTGCTTTTTCTCTTAAAGCCACGCACAAGCACAAACCGTCACGTCGTCATTCCCCTTGACCCCTCCCGCACCCTGGCTGAAAACCTGCACGGCCATACCGTCCTCGAGTTCCCTACCATCTACGTGTTTCCCCCAGCAACGGAGAAGCTACCCGAAGACTTTATGCTTGAAGAAGAGTATGCCAAGCTGGAAGGGGAGCAGCAAAAGGAGTTTGATGAGCTGATGAACGAGCTTGACCCTGATATCTTGAAGCGGTTAAAAGAAGGAGAGGACGCACAGAGGCACGTGGGTGCGAACGAAGAAGTGGACAGCAAAAAGATACTCGATGTGCTCAAACAAGACATTGGAGAAGGGGGGCAGTGAATGCGTAAACCCTGTGTATCACATGAGCAGTGTACATCCTGCAGCCGGGCAAGCTTGCTTTTGAGCTCGAACGGTATGGTAAGAAAGAGAGGGGGACGAAGAGGGGTAAAGCCAGACGATGACGAAATGCGATTCAAATCGTCCCAAAACTGTTGTAGAGGAAGAGAAGGAAAAGGAAGAGGAAAAGAAAATTGATATTCTAGTTGTTCGTACAAGGTTGACTGACCACCTCATCACAGTAGAGTTCCCACCGGAGACTACTTCCTTAATCGTGATCTTGTTGCAACCTCATCATCGCAGCCTCGAAAGAAGAATAAGATCTTCACTTACCTTGTCGTTTACCGTCGTCTTTCATCCACTCTGCCCCCTTGCCCTTGCCCTTGTCCTTGTCCCTGCCGCTATGAATTCCCCCCCCCCCCCCGCCCCAAATACAAGGTACCCCAGTCTACGCTTTCTTCTTCCACAGTCCCACACTCACCTCCTCACGCCACCCGCCAACAGCAAGTTACAGCCACACCCCATCAAGCCTTCCCATGGCACCCCCCCAACGGCCCCAACGTTTCACCCACCCATCCAGGTCACACTTGTTTGTTTTTCCCATGACTGGACTGGCCCACGCATTTCCGCCATTTTTCATGCGCATGACAAGCACACAACTTACCCTGGAAGAAAGAAAACATACACACACACACACTTGACAAGGACCTGATTCCGCCCGTTTTGTCACTCGCTGTCATCGTCGTGTCCGGTGTCTCGCATTTGCCGAGCCCCCCGTTGAGCTGGTTGAAACAGCCTCTCCCCACTTACTCGCATGCTTTTACATGGAGATCCCCTCC